>JAPFRW010000223.1:0-22444 GCA_030778065.1 Akanthomyces uredinophilus
AGTTAGTTATATTCCCCCGCGCGCCCCCCCCCCCTCCCTCGTCCCGTCTTCCACCACGTACTAATCTTAGCCGGCACATAGCTCCAAGGCGTTCATTGACTTGCGATCTGAGCATTCTCAAACTCAACATGAGCTTGACCGGCTAAACAAGCGCACTGCTGACCTGCAGGCGAAGCTTGCAGACAAAGAACGAGACTTGATGGTTGCGAAGACAGAGCTCTCTGCTGTTCACAAAGATGGCATTTCAGCGCTAGACGAGCTTAAGAGCACAGATAAGCTCATATCTGAGTCTCTGAAGGCCGAACTCGATCGTCTGCGAGAGGAGCTTGCTTTTGTCAGCAATGAACGCGAATCCCAGAAGACACAGCTGATTGACGCCCTGCTTGCGAAAGACAAGTTTCGAAAGGATGCGGAGGAAGTCAAGGAGCTTCAGGAAACAGCTGCTCTTAGCACTGCAAACCAAGACTCCTCGGAAGCGGCCAAGAAAGCAGCTGAAAAGATCGAAAAACTGCGAGATCGCTTGATTGAACGAAAACAGGTAAGCGCAGCCACATTCCTCATCCACCAGGTGCCATCCATCTGTGATATGAATCATGGCACGGGTGGAACCTTCATCTTTGTGGATTTTGCTTGAAACAAGGAGGCCTGGACGTAGTCGGACAGCAGCTAACATATTCGAAAGCAACTCGAACAAGCTGAGCAAGACAAGATTGATCTACAAAGAGAACTGAAGGCTTTGCAGGGCGGCGAGCTTGCCACAGCTCAAAAGGTATGTGCATAGCAATCGAACATGCTTAACGCGATTGCGGCAGCTTGCGATAATTATAGAGACTAATCATCTACTTCCGCAGGTCGCTACGGATCAAATGATTAAGAACTTGCAGCGCGAAAATGCACTTATTGCCACGGCGTGGTACGACCTCACCAGCCGCCTCCAGAGTAACCATGTCGTGCTTCAACGCCGGCACGATGCGCCAAAAAGCTGGCTGAATAAGCAGAGGCAGATGGTCAATGGTCAGTTGCGCCAACGCGACATGCTCTACCTCTACTGACCTAATATTCTCAGCTTCCCCGCGGAGATAGGATCTAGGAGGTTGAGCTCCATGTCTGCTCCGCAACCTAGCCTACCATTCCCCTCTCTTCCTCTTGGCGTCATTATACTGAGGCCAAAAGATTGCGCTCAGGTTGCGGTAGCGCAAATATAATAAAATAGAAGAGGACCATGTTGTAGACTGGCCATGCACGGTCGTCATACCTGCAGGCCGGCACCCGTTCATATTTCGGGGTCAGCCTTGATTCTACAGAATACTCCCTCCTGATAATAACGCGTGTACATTGCTCAAAATGGCATTTCTGGGTAGCGGGCACGTTCTCTCTGGGTTCTAAAGCTGCTTCAGCAATAGGTAGCCAACATATCATTTTCGTGGAGTTTAAATATAAGCATCATTCTTATCATGTATCAACAAGACTCACGATATAAGTCGTGAAGAAGTTTATTTTCTAACTGCAGTAAAAATGCTAAACGCCGTTATCTAGACGTTGAAGCACCTGATACATAGATTTATCATAACCCTAGGACTACACGCAGCCAGTTTAACACCGCTGCCGAAAGACATGCAGAATGCGTGCCTCTGCTCCAACGGCACACTTTTATCCAATTACACCTCTCATCACCTGTGGAAGAGCCGCCTGACACACTAGTCACCAGAACTGCTGCTCTATTTTTGGCCCTCAAGGATGGTAAGCATGTTCTTCCACACTTGGCCAGGCTTCTGACTAGCATCGATACCATGCCAGATGCCGTGCTGGCGGTAGTAGTCGACGACGGGGGTAGTCTGCTTGTGGTAGGAGCCAAGGCGCTTCTTCAATGCCTCGGCGTTGTCGTCGCTGCGCTGGATAAGGGGCTCGCCGGTGATGTCGTCCTTCATTGACTCCTTGGGTGGGTTGAAGGTTGTGTGGTAGGATCGGCCGGAAGCAGGGTGGATAAGTCGGCCGGTGATACGGGCGACAAGGAGACCGTCATCGATTTGAAGCTCGACAGCGTGCTTGAGGTCACGTTTCCGCTCCTTGAGCATGGCATCGAGGCCTTCGGCCTGGGCGACGGTGCGGGGGAAGCCATCGAGAATAAAGCTGTAGCGAGCAAGGTGTCAGTCACGCCAATCGGCCAAGAGCTTAATCAAGTACTAACCCGCCCTGGCACTCCTTGTTGTTGTCGAGCTCCTCCTTGATCATCCCAATGACGATGTCATCAGAGACGAGACCGCCCTGGTCCATGATCTTCTTGGCCTCACGTCCTAAAGGAGTCTTCTTGGCAACCTGGGAGCGAAGCATGTCGCCAGTAGCCTGCACAGCGGCAAGAAGGAAAAGCGTCAGATACTTGTGTTGTTTGGTGCGCTGCGCTGCGGAGGCGCGATTTGTACATACCAAGTGGCAGCATGAGAAACGCTCCTTGATCTTGGGCGCCTGCGTTCCCTTGCCTACATTATGAAAGAAAATTAGTGATTGGCCAAAACCGGTCGCGCAGCATAGCGCTAGGCGGTCGCAGGCATGATCCATCCGTCAACGGGAAGTCCACTGACCAGCTCCAGGGGGCCCGATGAGCAGCATTCGGATCTCCTCGGTCGAAACAGGAATAGAAGAGCCAGTAGCACGCTGCTCAAGACTCTTAATGCGGGAATCGAGATTGCCAATGACATCCTTCAGCTGCTTGAGCTCATCCTCGACGAAACCCATCTTGACTGCGGCTTAAGAAGCTTTGTAGGAAAGTACGGAAATAGTCGGGCAAAGGCTTGCTGGCAGCCGGTATGTGTAGCTGTTCGAGGGCACAGGGAAGCGGAGAAGGCAACGGAGGCGCAATGCCAGGACGTGTGTCGACGGGAAAGGAAAAAGAGGATGAGGAAGTGAGGTGAAGAGGTCGAGAAAAGCAGAGCAGTGACGCTGGAATCTTGACGGGTACTCGCCGGCACGGCAAACGCACGGGGATTGAGTGGTAACAAGCAAAGCTCCGCTGGTGCGAGTCCCCTGATTGGCCTGCAAATATTACTACCTGGCTTACTGCGATTTTTTTTTGGCGCAAGGTAACGTAGCGGATACTGGAAAGGCACATCCACGTGCAGTTGCCTACAGTGCTGCAAATGCTTTGAGACTCACTGTAATCGGACTTGTGGAGACCCCGGAGCCGAGGAACCTACCAAGTACCTTATACACGGAAAGAGCTCGGTACTGGCAATCCCGGCCACACGGCAACATCTCGTATGTACCAATAGCGAGCAGTGCCTAGGTAGTGGCACCAATTGTAGCACATTCCGGAGTTGTCCCACCTGTGCTATCTCTGGTCGTTTGAGTAATTGCTCTGCTCTTTTAATCACCCTCTACTTACACCACCGGTGTGAATTAGGTAACTTTTGCTTGCGAGGTATGCCATAGATATGTCGGACAGTCACGTGCCCGTATTCCACGTGACAATGGCCATTCTCCTGTAACCATGTGAATAATAGTAGTCAGATAACACGCTATCGATAACTACCTGTTGTAGATGGCTCGGCCAAGGGGAGCACAAAAAGACGCTGGTGTTTGTCAGAGAAGTTAGAGAAGCGAAGAAACTTAGGCGAGCTAGGGAGAATAAGATGCATAGGATTAAATATGGAAGTCGCAAATAGTTTTCAGTCAGGCTATTCGGAATCAATGCTCGAATTCCTTCTTCGGCGGAACGATGCTCGAAGAGGGCATCGGCGGAGCGGAATCTTATTGATGTACTTTGCTGTAAGTAGTGTGCAAGTGCAGAATCGGCCCTGTTACCGCAAAGAGCACCCTCTACTAACCAGTAACTTAAGAAGCACTACCCCGCGTTTACAGCGACCTCTTTTCTTAGCTGACATGTGTTGCTTGCCGCTTTAAGCTATCTAACAACTTTCCCCCTTCCACGACGGTTCAATTGCAACCGCTTCCCGATGATACACTCGATGTGAGCCACAAAGCTGGTGCTATTACATGATTGTGATGGCAAGAGCGGCGCTCCAGTTTAAGCATGGCTAGCTGCTTATCTAATCTGCGTGCTGTTTGATCCAGGAAATTACTGCCACTACAGGGTAGCCTGCTGTACGCCAAAGCTTCCCCTCCTCACAACCTAAAAGCAGCAATGCCTCATTTGACTGACCAGCAGCGATGCGGCGTTCACTACTGCAAGCCTGGTGTACAAATATAAAGGAAATTTCCCACTAGAAGACTGGCATAATCCTGCATATTACATCGTGCTGGCCGGAATCGGAACCGGAACACGGAGAACTAGGCATGAGCAGCTGCTGCGAATCCATCTATAGTGGCTATAAAACCGCTGCCCCTCGCACCTCACTTTCGTGCATACGCATTCTTGAAAAAGTAACCAAAGTAAAGCGCGAGATATCCTGTAAGAAGAGATTTTGACAAAAAAATGTGCTCTAAAACTCAGGACGCCATCGGGTCTGTTTACGATTTTATCGTTTGTGGGTAAGCGATTGCGCCCAACCCCATGAATGGCAAGTGCTGATATATTGCAGAGGGGGAACCGCTGGCTGCGTAGTAGCTGCAGGCTTAGCAGAAGATCCAAACACCAATGTACTGCTTATTGAAGCTGGACCACACAATGAAGACCTTGAAAATGTCCACACGGTTGGTGGGTAAGTCGCTCCCACTCGACGCAATGGGGTCATGGCAATTAACATATACCTATAGCTGGTCGCAAAATTTTGACAAAGAGACCGATTGGAATATAACTGCGACCCCCGGGTCAGGGATTAACAATCGGCAAGTAAAGCTGAGCAGGGGAAAGTTCCTTGGCGGCAGCTCCGGCTGTAATGGCACGCTTTGTATACGCGGATCTAAGCAAGACTATGACGACTGGGGTATGCCAGGCTGGAGCGGCGAAGAGTTTTTCGCGTGGATGCGGAAAGTAAGAAACCCCATTTTCCCGTGCTACTATTCAAGCCTCTCCCGGTTTTGCATATGTATTTAACACATGTCAAGGCTGAGTCGTTTATGAGCAAACCTTGGTTCAACGCATCGAAATCCTCTCACGGATACGGAGGCAAGTTGGGCGTAGAGCCACATGATTTGGCTCCAATTTCGGAGTTGATTATGGAATCAATGCAGTCCAAGGGGCTCATACTTGACCACGACATGTTTTCGCATGGCGAAAACCCGCATGGCTGCGGACATGCACCGCGAACTGTGACAAAAGGCCTACGAACAACGAGTGCGGATTTCATTACGAAAAACAATGCCAGAAAGAACATCACAATATTGACGAATGCTCATGTTGAAAAAGTCATCATAGAACGTGACTTACAAGGAGAATTTATGGCCAATGGTGTCAAGGTCACCTCTGCGAACGGCCAGAGCTTTGAGTTTACTGCTAATAAAGAAGTTATCGTGAGCAGCGGCGCTTACTGCAGCCCAAACATCTTGAATCGGTCAGGGATTGGCGCTGAACATGAGCTGGAAAAACTAGGCATCGCAACTCTCGTCAATTTGCCCGGCGTCGGAAAGAACTTGATGGATCACCTCGTGAGTCTGCCTGCAACACAGGACAATTCATCGAGTACTGAAAATTGAACCAGATTGTCTTCATGTTTTATGAAACCGAGCAGCCTAATTTGACGAATGATCACCTTGTCTATCATGGAGACGCGTTCAATTCAACATACAATCTTTGGAAGGCTGAGAAGAAGGGATTTCTTTCCACTTTCCCATTTGGTTCTTTTGCTTTTGCTCGCCTCGATGAGCGTCTCAGCGACTCCGAGTTGTGGAACAAGGCCGCAAGAGAGCCAGGCCGCGATCCAATGGGACTAACATCGGCGCAGCCCAACATCGAGCTGTTCACGACCGAATGCTACGGCGGCCCCAAACAATTTTCTGATTTTCCCATAGATGGAAAGTCTGCGTTTGGCATGATAGCAGAGCTATTTGCACCTAGGTCCCGAGGAACAGTGACCTTGAAGGATGCAAATCCACTGTCCGCTCCCGTTGTTGATTGCCAATATTTGACTGACCCTTTGGACGTGGAGATTTTGGCTGAAGCGTGCCGGTTTGGGAACGAAATTGTTATGCAAGGCGCGGGAACAAAAGACATCGTCAAGGGCTCCTGGCCGCCTGAAGCTTTGCACCACACATTCTATTCCCGCGAGGATCGGGTGCCGTATGTCAAAAACAATGCGACGACCTGTGAGTCATGCCCACAATACAGCATCATCATGCATCTTGCTGAGGAATTACTTAGGCTATCACGCTTCTGGCACTTGCAGAATGGGCGACTTGTCGGACGATCGTACCGTTGTCGACCACAATCTCTGTGTGAAAGGAGTAAAGTCGTTGAGAATTGTCGATGTCAGCATTATGCCAACGCTTCATGGTGGTCATACGCAGATGCCAGCATTCGGAATTGGAGAAAAAGCCGCTGATCTCATCAGAAAAACATGGAGTTTGCCCGCGGTGGCGAAATGGCCTGTCCAGTAGTCCTTGAAGCCAGTCGCTACGATACAAGTAGATTAAAAAAAGGAAGCACTTAAGTAGGAGGAGGTAATGGCTTATTAATTCTATCATCTCACATTCCCAATCAGTTTCAATTTCTCATTTCAACTTACTCTTGTTGTTCTCCTATGTTCTTCTTATTTCCTCATACTCTTCCTGTTCTTCTTATCTTCCACAGAATCCCTCAAAATTATCATTTCCCCTCACTACGTTATTTTATTATACACTGGAGAGCCACTGGCCTTTTTGTTTTGCTGCCGCCGTAATATCGTAATGCATGCTAAAGCAGCGACGATCTATCTTTGATTCAAAATATGCACTATCGACGATATATAGTCCATTTGTACCTTGCTCTCAATTTTAATTCTCTGTTTATTATTGTGAGAAATTCCTCATCAATTTTATGGTGTAACATACGACATGGCTCTGCACACTCATCTTGCTAAATTATGCAGTTTCATTTAGCTACTTAAAGCGGCGTTGGGGCTGGTTCCGTGTTTTGGCGGTTGACTAACGAAGACGTGCGTATCCACCAGCTGCCTATCACCCTTGCCACAGCGGCTTAACTGAAGTGGTGAGCTTCCAGTCTGCATCTTACTTCACATCACAATCAACGCTGCACAAACAGGCTGTACGTTGACTGCAAGCTGCTCCCGGAATACCTCCTGCGGTGCTCGACCTAGTTCTTGGAGCTCCCGGAGACCACATCCATACCTCATCGCCCAACTAGAATTCGCTTTGATTGTCCACATTGAGCCCGCCGCGCGCAACGCACACAATGCCGACCACGACTGCTGAGACGCTCTCGCTCGTGACGCGCAACGTTTCTGTCGCCCCCCTCGTTCTACTTTCTGCTGTCGATCATTATAACCGGACCGTACAAAATAAGGCGAAGAGGAGAGTCGTCGGTGTTCTGCTCGGCCAGAATGATGGCAAGAATGTAAGGGTGTCGAACAGCTTTGCAGGTGCGTCAATGCTATGCCTGGCATAGCCATGGAAACCCTTGCGTTGCGCCATAAACTAATATATCATTCAGTTCCTTTCGAAGAGGACGAAAAGGATCCGTCCGTATGGTTCCTCGACCACAACTACGTCGAGTCAATGAACGACATGTTCAAGAAGATCAACGCACGAGAGAAGCTTATAGGATGGTACCACTCCGGCCCCAAGCTGCGCGCATCCGACTTGGAGATCAATGAGCTCTTCAAGCGCTACACACCGAACCCACTGCTGGTAATTATCGATGTCCAGCCAAAGGAGTCCGGCGTGCCCACCGATGCCTATTTCGCCGTTGAGGAAATCAAAGACGTAAGCTGCGAAGCAACACGACGCCACGATTTTTGCTAATATGAAAAAAAGGACGGAACTACGACTACGCGAACGTTCTTCCACACTCCGTCGATAATTGAAGCCGAGGAAGCCGAAGAGATTGGCGTCGAGCACTTGCTACGAGACATCCGTGACGTGGCTGTCGGCACGCTTTCGACACGAATTACGAATCAGCTCCAGTCGCTGCAGGGCCTTCACTTGCGCCTGCGTGACATTGGCGTTTACTTGCAAAAAGTACTTGATGGCCAGCTTCCAGTGAATCATGCAATCTTGGGCAACCTCCAGGACGTTTTCAACCTGCTACCGAATCTTTCCACTCCCGAAGCTGATGGCAAGACTAGTGGCAGCGAACTGGCCCATGCCATGAGCGTCAAGACCAACGACCAGCTTATGACGATCTATCTCAGCAGCTTGATCCGCGCCATTACTGCATTCCACGACTTGATAGAGAACAAAATTCAGAACCGCCAGCAGCAGGAAGACAAGGACACCAAGAAGGAGGAAGTTAATGGAAAAGATGAGAAAAAAGCCAACGGCTCGAGCGAGTCGAACATAGAATCCAAGGAAGGCAGTGAGAAGGAGAAGGATTCGAAGGACAAGAAGAAATGAGGTACTCAAGAGATGTTGGGAGGATATAATGCATATGTTTGCCCAGCATCCTGCCACCAGCACGCTCGCTCCCACGCTAGCTTACGGCGTGGTAAGAAGACGGCGATGCTGTACTGTACACTTATTTGTTTCTGAACCCACTTAGCTAGAGTCATTGAAGAATACACAAGCTGGTGCTGTTTTTCAAAGATAAGCTGATCACTGCCACCGTAGCTCGAACGCCTTCTAGATCCCAGCAATGATGCCTGCCAGCTCTTCCTTCGTGCAACTTTTCTCTCCCACGCGCGCCGCCAACAGCTCCTCCCATTCATCCACCAATAAGCACGCCAGTAAATGCTTACAGCACGGTATGGCCTCTGCGCCTCGCGCATCCAAACTCGTACTCAACCCCCCAAACTTCCACATTTGCATTGCCACCTTGCCACCTATCGCTGGTTCGGCTCGCCCTTCCCTTCCCATGGCAGAGTAGGCATCCACCGCAAAGCCAGGGCAGGAGCAGCTCCACGCGTCGAGGTGTACCAGGTACACGCGCACCGAAGCCCCCGTCCCGCCTGCGCCTCGCCGAGGCAACGTGGATGCAACAGACCGAGCCGTGTACACAAACCGGCCCCCTACAGTAGACCTATGCTCTCGCAATCGGCGCTGCTGAGCTGAAGAGGCAAATGTGGCGTCTTGTCGACGTTCCTTGTCCGGTGGCTGCGACTCTAGGGCGAGGCGCCGTACCAGGTTCCTGTCGAGAAGATCCAGCGCAGGAAGCAGCATACCGGGGAAGATAACGTGTAGGGTCAGAATCAGACTCTTTCGCTGAGGCGTGTCCCAGGCTTCTCCTGAAGACGAGGAGTGCCACTCAGCCGCTCTGTCGGCAGCTATACCGTCATTGGGACGCGCTTCGCACAGTGCGTGTACGATGTTGGTGAGGAGCTCGCGTTGCGATGGGAGCGTGCCCGGCATCCTTCCCTGGCTTTATACGTCAATGTCTGATACGCGAAGCATACTGATGCTGGAAGTGTTCCTTATCTACTCTCAAGAACACAGCGAGAAGCCAATGACGGCAGTCTGACTGTAGATGTAGCTGTAGAGTAGGTGATTGTACTACGTACAGCGGTCTCCACTGCGGACAAGCGAGCGAACCACATTTGGCCTTCAATCCTTGTGTGGCCAGCAATTGTTTAATGGGAAACACGACAACATCTGCACTGCGAGAATCCGGGTACTTTTTATTTCGCGGCGACACTTTATGCTACATAGTATTTATACACTAATTTACGTCTTGTGGCCATGTTCAACGCCGCCGAGTGGCGATTAAACCCACTCCTTTGGGTTCTGAAGCACATCGACCAGACGTTGCTCACGGCTGTTGGGTTCTGGGATATGCATGTAGCCCCATGAAGCAGTTCGCGGCAAACTCATCAGAATGCTCTCGACACGTGGCCCAGGGGTGTGCAGTCCAAAAGCAGTACCGCGATCATGTACTAAGTTGAACTCGACGTAACGTCCTCTGCGAATCTGCTGCCACTCCTTCTCCTTCTCAGTAAAGGGCATGTCCTTGCGCTTCTCCAAGATAGGGAGGTACGAAGGCATGAAGGACCTCAGACAGTCCTGGACGAAGGCAAAAGTATTTTCCTGGTCCCGCTCCGACTCGTCCAAATCATCGAAGAAGATACCGCCAACGCCGCGGCTCTCTTTACGGTGCTTGTTGTAGAAGTACTCGTCGCACCACTTTTTGAAACGAGGATAGTAGTCCTTGCTATGAGAGTCGCAAGCGTCCTTGAGCGACTTGTGGAAGTGGATGGCATCTTCATCGAAGAGATACGACGGGGTCAGGTCGCTGCCACCTCCGAACCACCATGCCTGAGATGTTCCATCAGGGTTTGCCGTTTCAAAGTAGCGATAGTTCAGGTGCACGGTAGGTGCCATAGGATTCTTCGGGTGGAACACGAGGCTGAGGCCGGCGACGAAGAAGTCGAGGGAATCGACATTCGTGGCAAGGTTCTTGTGGTCTACGCGCATTCTTTCTATGGCAGCTTTTGGCAGGGTACCATATATGATGCTGACAGCAACGCCGGCTTTCTCAAAGACGTTGCCGTCTTGTAGCACAGCGGTGATGCCGCCGCCGTTGCCATGATCTCTGTCCCATTTGTCTTGGAAGAACTTCTTGCCTTCAATTCCTTCGATGGCCTCGATTATGTCCTGCTGCTGCTCCTTGACAAACTTTTCCATTCGCAGTCGCATGGGCGAATTATCGCCAACAGGGGCTTCTTGTTTTGTTCGCATGTCCATCTCGAAGAGGGACGCGGCGTCGAGTTTCGTACCGCCGCTGGCATTCTAATTCAAATCAGCTTATTTCTCTAAACCGTATGGGACAAAAAGGTTTACCAAGTTGTATAATTGATACGCTAAAGGGACAGTGAAGCCAATTGCAGCGGCTGTCAGCCAAGCTGTTGCCGTCCCTGGCCGTTTCGCAGCAGGGCGCTGATTGCTCGAGAACGTTCTGAAAATGTTGGCACAGTGGCCTCGGGATGAATGTCGTGAGCCATTGCCAAGCATTGAGAGCACACGCTGGCCTTGTCGTCGTGCCGCCATCGTGATGCTGAGTTCCGATGCTGGGTACTGATTAGTTGGATGGCCAATTGCTCGATTGGTAACTCCAAGATCGCGGTGCGCCTTACATGGGCCTGTAGAAAATGCCGTCGATTCAGGGCAGCTGCGTATCCAGGGCAGCTCCGGGTTTTAAAGCGCGAAACCAATTGAGTCGCCGTATGTAAAGCTATTAAGCGTGGACTGATTTCTCTACAGTGGCGTGGTTCTGGGAGCGGCTCAGCAGCTTCCGTTACGCAGGTGGGGCAAAAGCTCAATGTCAGAGGCACGAAACCGGAGAGGTGAAAGCAAGCTATATTCGCACAGTACACGAATGCTTCTATTGTGCGCCTCCTATCATGAACATCAATGTGATTGGAGCATCTAGCCATGTAGCCTATCCGAACTTTATTCTTTTCTCCTTCTAACATTTTGAAGACAAATCAAATGTTTCCCTTGCCGACAGGTAGCTGCTAGGCGCCTCTTTCAAAGGCACACAGATAGGCCCATCACGCCACTGACGAGTCTCCGTGGTTTGTAATCCAGCTAGAGCGACCATTCATTAGTCGATGACACATTCGGCCACCAGGCAAACAATAACATGGGGGAAAAGTAGTAGCTATGGCGGCCAGCGCACTTTTTTATTTCGAATTTGAATCATGCATGAGTAGGGTTCAATGAACCAACAGTACCACGAGTAGTAGAGGCTACCTAGCGACTACAGATGAGCTAGGTACCTACTACATAGCTCCGCGAGGCGGGGGCTGGCAATAAGTTTCGAGATTTTTCAACCTCTGAGCTTATTGGACTTGTACCTATTCTGTGCGTGCTTACCTGCGAATCATGACACCCAACATATGACTAATTTAGTCACTGTGCAAGCACTGCCGCCGCTTTTGTAACGCGCCTGATTGCGTGCAAAGAGCTGACTGTGTCAGCTGGCCGCGGGCTGTGATTCACACTGTCCTGGCACGCCAAACGTGGTTAGCGTCACAGCCCGTCGCCATCGTCCTCGTGCCTGGAGGTCCGGCCAGGTCGCCTGCCATTCGCCATTCGCTTGTCTGCCTGCCACCGCCCTCTGGGGCCTGGAGCGTCGTCACTGTTCCTCCGCGCCCCTCTTCTCCTCCACCTGCTCCGTCCTTCGCCTTACCGCTGCCTAGAACTTGGATTCTTCAAGTACCATCGCGCCTTTCGCCCTGATCATCCTCTTGACATCTCACTGAATACGTACTGCTCGCTACTTTCCCCGTCTTCACCACATATCTGCCCAACATGCGCAGCAAGTTTAAGGATGAGCACCCCTTTGAGAAGCGCAAGGCCGAGGCCGAGCGCATCCGTCAGAAATACGCCGACCGCATTCCTGTGAGTACCGAGCCTCTTGAAGATTGACGAAAGAAAATGGAATGCACAAGCTTGACACCCATCGCTCATGTGTCCTCGGCGAACTGGTTTTGAACGGACCACAACCAGACGCCAAAGTCATGGGCTTCACCAACTCGAGTAGTTGTGCTAACAGTATTGCTGCCAGGTCATTTGCGAAAAGGTCGAGAAAAGCGATATTGCTACCATCGACAAGAAAAAGTATCTCGTACCTTCGGATCTTACCGTTGGCCAATTTGTCTATGTCATCCGCAAGCGCATCAAGCTGTCTCCCGAGAAGGCCATCTTCATCTTCGTCGACGAGGTTCTTCCTCCCACGGCAGCTTTGATGAGCAGTATTTACGAGGAGCACAAGGACGAGGACGGTTTCCTTTACATTACCTATTCCGGCGAGAACACCTTCGGCGGCGTGTGAGTGCTGCGAGCGTAATGACAAGCTCACTCGCCGAAAGATGATGACAATGGCGTTCCGGTTTACTTTTGATTACGATGCACTCAGAATGCCGCCAATTTGGCTTTTATGCAATGAATCATATGGAATTATCTGCTCAGCGAGGAAGCCCGATAGACTGCAAGATTTTCTGCCTGAACAGGTTGTGCTGCATTCCGTAAATATGAGACGCTTCTGCGAAAGGGACATAGTCCGTCTCTGTGAAAGACGCGCCGAACTTTTGAGGAGGACTGATGGTCTCGTATAAACTGGCTGTTGGAGCCTCAGATGCAAGCGCGCTGTTTGCTGTGCTCTAGATAGTTAGCGGGTAGCACTGTAGATAGTATGAATGCCCTTTTTTTTCTGCCTTCACGTGTTCAGACTTGGCAAGTTATGTATTAGCTGGGACAGGGTGTCTGCAACATGGCGAAGAAGCCTAGGATGTTAAGATGGAAGATGGACGCGGGGACTGTATATATAGAGACACATATATGCGCGAATCTCGAATCACCGTTGCATTTCAAGTTCGTTGTTAGTTTAAGATATTGTCCAAATCGGCACGTATCTCTTGCAGATGGCCCAGTGCCCCACGTCTGGGGTACCTGAATGTATAGGGCTGAGAACCTGGAAGCAGGGTGTGACGTCGTAAGAAGGCCATGAAGAAATTGCATATCGATCAACATGCTTTGATACAACATCGGGCATGGCTCATAGTCGGGCTAGCAAGGCAGTGTACTACAAGACGGCATTGCCAAGCAGTGCAAACTAGGTTTAGTACCCCTGCGCAGCTCTGCGTCGACTGTAGATGCACTTCGAAGTGCTTGACAAAGTGAAGTGTTGGCAAATTTGATTTTAAATGCAGTGCCCATCGTCAGTGAACTTTGATTGAAGTAGCTGGCGGTCTCTATGCCTTCCCAAGAGAGGAACACCGACCACCTCGAATCTGACTTGTTTGCACATCCGGACGGTTCAACAGTGCATGATGAACAGACGGGCACGATGGAGCAGAAACAAGCTTGGCGGGCAATAATTTATGATATAGGGCAGGGGACATGTAATTATATATTATCTTGAGCGGGCTGTAGTTACGAAACCTGTTTCTGCCCCTGTTCCTGGCCAACTGGCACTGGCGACGGGGGCCGACCGAGCAAACAATTGGCACGAGCAACGTGGTAGAGGGGCTGATGGAGGGAGCATGGTGGCCTAAGTGATGCTGTACCTACCTAGGTACGGAGTAGTGGAAAATCAGGTAGTGCCTGGTTGCCTGGGCATGGCAATAGCCTAGGACACACAGGTGACAGGTAACTAACTTTTACGTGCTTTGTTGCACTGACTATCATAGGTTAGCATCTGGCATCCTGGCACCTGGCCAGCTCCGTTTTGGCTGGCGAATGACAGCCGAATTGTTTATTACAATTGAGAATCCTCCCTCATCCACTCACCACTCAACCACTGCCGTAGGGCAGAGTGTGGCGGGCCTGCGCCACTGCAAGCAAAAACCTGTTTTGGGCGTCACAGCTGGGACGGACCGTTGGTACCTTGCTTGCGTACGGAGTACCTAGGTACCTAATTAACCACAGGTAACTAGGAGGCAACCAAGTCAAAATTGCCGAATTCCTTTCTGAGCCTCTTGAAGACATGATGCTGCATTCTTCGGTTGCGGCTTGGTATTGTGATGAAAAGGCTGAGCCTGCGACGAGCGGAGCGGCTCACATTGGGAAGAATCTACGTATTATTGACGGCTTTATTGACAGCTTCATTGCACAACAACCATTCACCTCTCGGCATTTGCCAGCGAGTCACCATGGTCTGTCAATCTGTGAAGCTCACCGCCATGGTTGGACAACAGTGAACCCTGGCCAGCGCCAACGACGCATCGTGCGCCACGTCCTGTGGAGGCCCCCCATTCACTAACTTTTCACTAGCCTCTCAGGTCTCAAGTAACGCTACCCTCTTGCCTCTGAGCCAACCGCCCGGCCTCATACATCCTGGCCATGATACATTCTTCTATGCACAAGCCCCATCACGTCGACGGCGCTCCGCTTGCCACACCCTTCCTGGTTCTAAATGTGGCTATGGCGTCAGTGTGCATCTTTATCTCCCAGCCCAAAGTGGCAGCCGTTTGCCGCCCTATCGAATAAAGAAGAGCGCGGGTCCCTTACGGGCTCGCGAGGAGGCCTTGGAACGATGGGCACCTGCAATATACCTCTTGTCGCTCCGAGGTGACCCCCTTGCACGGTGAGGAAAAAATAACCTGCAGCATATTTAGCCTTTTTCCTGGCTTGCCGAGCTCTCAAAGCCCTCCAAGAAAAGTATATTGACCCGCTGCCGTGGTCCATTCATTCAGTTGAATAGGGCTGCCGCTCTCTATTGTCAACTTACTCGACTTGTCGGACCTCTATCGTGCACGAAGACAATCAACGGAGCATCCTTTCTTCTTCTCACTTCTCAAAATCGCACCCCTCTCGGACAAACATTTGTTTCTGCTTCTAGCTGCCTTGCTGGCTTGGCTACAAAAATAATCTGACCAGCCTGCGTTTGAAGAGTTCTTGCCGCTGGCACCACGACGCACGCTGACTGGTCCGCTCGTCCACTCGGCGCTTAAACGCAGCAACACGAGCAAATCGATCTCGTGCGAGCTGAAGCAGAGCCACAACTAGGGGCTTTGCGGTTTCGTGATTTTCCGTTTTAATCATCCCGTCGCGGAGACGCCTGGTACGATTCCCATTCCTTTCTGTCCCTTTCTCTGTACTACACTACCTGCCGCCGCCTTCTTTCTTTCTCCTTCTTACATGGTCTCTTTGCATCCTTTGTCTGCTCCATCGTTGTTCTTCGGCTCTTCTCTACTTTCCTTTCTGTTGCTGGCCACGAAGTGCAGAGCACTCGACTGCCTTTTCAGTATATTCTTCTTTCATTTGTGTCCCTGACATATCCACACCCCGCGAATTCCGTCCTGCGACAGCTGTCTGTTGTTCACTGTAGACCAGGAACACACACACACACACCTCTTACACTGCCACAACATCTTGTCGCACTTGGCCGTTCTTTTATTTTCGAACATCGCAGCGAATTCAAAATAATTTCAAAACCACACAATTAATAACATGGACAGAATCAAAATGCTCTCCTCACAGAAACACGACGACCAGGCGTCGTATCCCGCCGTTCCGCACTCTTTACGCTCTGATCCATACGAAACCATGGATCATCCGCGAAACCCCGACTCTCGCCCCGTTGCCTACTCTCATGTTACCCCGTACCTCGGTATCCGGGCTAGGCTGTCTCAAATATGGATCAATCGCTGGACCATCCTTCTTCTCCTCGTCCTGCTCCGCGTTGTCATTTTGATTGCGCAGCTCAAGGACAACGTCGGGGACGCCAAGACAAAAGCACTCTCCGCTTGCAGCAAAGTTGAAGATGTCGGAAGTGCCATGGCCTCCATGCCTCACTACTTGTCCGTTGGCGTCAATTCAATGGCCGCCAAAGGTATGCAGGAGGCCGTGCACGGAATGGTCAAGATGCTGGATCTCATCATGCAAGCCGTTCCTGCAATGATTGTTTTCTACATCAACTTTTTGGTGGCTACTTACACTTGCCTCATCACTGCCATGGTTCACGGCAGTTTGGATGTTGTGGCCTCTGTCACCAAAGATGCCACGAAGGCTTTCAACGATGTGATTGATGGTGCTACGCAAGAAATCCAAGATATCTCTGGTGACTTGGAAAGCGGCATCAACAAAATCACAAAGTCAATCCAAAACTCTGTCTTTGGAAAGTTGATTCCCGATATTCCCAAGGTGGACTTCTCGAAGCCAGTCGACAAACTCAAAGGATTTGATCTCAACTCCGACGATTTCGTCAAGGACGTGCAAAAGCTCAATAAAGATCTACCCACCTTTGAGGAAGTCCAAAACCTCACCAGTCAAGCTGTCTCATTTCCGTTCAAGCTTGTGCGCGAGGCCCTGAACGAAACATATGGTAATTGGACATTCAAGAAGGACGTCTTCCCACTGGCCCAGAAGAAGAAGATGACGTTCTGCTCTGATAACGACACGCTGAGCAACTTTTTCCAGAAGCTGTTTGATCTTATCCACAAAGCAAGAATCATTTTCCTGGTAGTTCTTAGCCTCCTCGCCGTTCTCGCCATTGCCCCCATGGCTGCGCTTGAGATGTACCGATGGAGACGCCAGCAGAAACATTCTGAGCTTATCGAAAAGAACCGATTCGACCCCATGGATGTGGTCTACATCGCATCGCGCCCTCTCACCTCCAGAGTCGGTATCAAGCTCGGTTCGCGTCTGAGCGGAGACAGAAAAGTCCTGATGAGATGGTGTGTCGCGTATGCTACCTCGCCTCCTGCTCTGTTCGTCCTTTCGCTTGCTATTGCTGGTTTTTTTTCCTGCTTCTGCCAATGGATCCTGCTCAAGGCTGTGCAAAAGGAAGTCCCCGAGATCACAGAAAAGGTTGGGGCCTTCGCTGGAAATGTGGTCAAGTCTCTCGAGCAGGTGTCTGTAGATTGGGCCAACGACGCGAACGGCGTCGTCATGGGTTTCAACGACGACATCAACAAGGATGTGTTGGGATATGTGACGAATGCCACCGATGCCGTCAACAGCACCATCAACACCTTTATGGACACCATGGAGAAGGGCCTGGAGACTGTGTTCAATGGCACAATTCTTCTAGACCCAATCAAGTCCGTACTGCACTGTGTGATTGGCATCAAGATTGAAAACGTCCAGAAGGGTTTGACATGGGTACATGACCATGCACACGTCGATTTTCCCCAGTTTCCCAATGACACATTCAGTCAGGGTGCCAGCGATTCTGTTTCTGGGGATTCCGACCTCAACACCTTCCTTTCATCGCCGTCCTCTGTGACTACAGATGAAGTGAGCGGTGCAATCAAGCATGTGGTCAATTGGCTACTCAACAACATCATTCAGGAGGCATTGATTTCGACCGGCATTTTGCTAGTTTACATCATTGTTGTCCTACTTGGTGTCATCCGCACACTGGCGGGCATGGCGTCTCCGCGCGCAGGAAAGTCGCAGGAAGCGATGCGCTACACCGGCGATGACCGACCCGCGCTGGCTCCCCGATCGCCACAAAGCAGCGGCGCTGCCAATGGCCAATTCGGCGACTTTGGAGATCAGGCTGCCCGGTCAAGACATGTCCCGCTGCAAGAGAAGGGCGAGGCATTCGGGCATCACGGACAAGGCGGTACTTTTTAGGGCTGGCCTGATGGGCGTTTGCCTAGCGCTGTTGAATGACTTGCGTCGGGATACCTGGTTACTGATGTCAGCGCTGATGATTAGCTTTTCTTTTCTTTGGATACAGTTCCTTCGCAACAATGATTTTTAAACGGGAGGTAATATTTTCTTTTGCTTTGTCACGGTCCTTTTTTTTGCTTTAACTCCGTTTGGCAGAGTCAGGGATCGGACATCACTTACGTGGCTCATCTTGATGGTGTTCTTTTTACAAAACGACAAAAAAAAAGCTACCTTTCTCCTCGGTTGCAATGGCTCTCGAATTCTGTTTCGGAAAAGCAGTCTTGAGCACCCAGAATGTACAAGCTTTAGATTGAGAGCACTCGAGAATACAAACAAGATGACTACAAACGCGGAAGTACCGAATGGTCGAGCGGCTACGCTCATGATTGACTCGAGTAGAATGAAGCTTATCCATTACATAAAGCCGGCGGCGGCAGAGATTGGAAATCTTGCCCCATTCGGAAAGTCCGGCACCAACATGCACCTGCTGCAGATGCGGAGTGCGGCAACCTGCAGCTCTAGCGCACAAAAAAAGTGGCGGAGGCTACCCTTCCGGTTTCGCCCACTGATCTATGCCTTCTGTAGCACAACTATTGACAGCACGGCAGCACCGTAGCACGGCAGCACAGCAGCGCGGGGTGGCGGCGCCGGTGTCGCCACTGACCCAGGAAAAAAGAGCCACTCTATTCTACGGCCCATCATAAGTATAATTCGAAGCTCTTCCCCCGGCGGCTGCCAATTCAGTACTTTCATCACGTTTCTTGCATTCTCGCCGCCAGTCTCTAGAAATAAATTGTCTTATTCATCGAGCAACCATGGAGGCCATCAAGCAAACGTTCCAGCGCTGCAAGGCACAGAAGCGAGTAGGTCGAAATGGCGGGGTAGCACGAGGGAAAGATAGCTAACCATCGCCACCTCGTCCAACAGTCTGCCCTAGTTGGCTATGTAACAGCTGGATATCCTAGGCCCCAAGACACACCAGAGATTCTTCTGTCTATGCAAAAGGGTGGTTGTGGTATGTTGCCGTCTGTAAATATAGCTACCGCCAGCTGGCTAACTGTGCTTTCAGACGTCATCGAAGTCGGATCCCCGTTCACCGACCCCATTGCCGACGGTCCCACGATTCAAAAAGCCAATGCTGTATGCAATCCTAGTCCCAACTGATACGGCCAGTACCGGATCTGTTTAACTGATGCTGTAATAGATTGCTCTTAACAACGATGTCACGATCTCATCAACGCTCGACATTATTCGCGATGCCCGAAGCAGGGGCTTGACTGTCCCCGTCATCATCATGGGATACTACAACCCTCTCCTCAACTACGGTGAAGAGCGTCTTCTGGCCGACTGCAAGTCTGCTGGTGTCAATGGCTTCATCGTCGTTGACTTGCCTCCCGAGGAGGCCATCTCCTTCCGCAAGCTCTGCACCAAGGGCGGCCTCTCCTACGTACCCCTCATCGCCCCCGCCACTTCGGATGCTCGTATGAAAATTCTCTGCCAGCTTGCAGACTCCTTCATCTACGTCGTCTCGAGACAGGGTGTCACCGGAGCCACTGGCTCTCTGAGCGCCAATATTCCGGAACTTCTCAGCCGAGTCAAGAACTACAGCGGGAACAAGCCCGCGGCTGTTGGCTTCGGTGTCAGCACCCCTGAGCACTTTGAAAGCGTCGCCTCCGTGGCTGACGGTGTTGTCGTCGGCAGTCAAATCATTACTACCATTGGCAACGCTCCTTCTGGCGGAATCTGTGACAGTGTGCAAAAGTTCTGCTCTGAGCTCTGCGGCCGCTCTACCGAGCAGATTGCCGCCGATGCCAGCAGCGTTGCTGCCCAGGATATTCAAAACAGCGAAGCCACTCTAGCCGAGGCCACTATCACACCCGAGAAGGACAAGGAACTGGTTGCACAGCTCGCTGCCATGCACGCAAAGATTCCTGACCGCTTCGGCGAGTTCGGTGGCCAGTTTGTTCCCGAGAGCTTGATGGACTGCTTGTCGCAACTTGAAGATGGCTTCAACAAGATCAAAGACGACCCTGTCTTCTGGGACGAGATTCGCTCTTACTATGACTACATGGGTCGTCAGTCTAAGCTGTACTTGGCTGACCGTTTGACCGAGTATGCCGGAGGCGCCAACATCTGGCTGAAGCGCGAAGATTTAAACCATACCGGCAGCCACAAGATTAATAATGCCATTGGTCAGCTTCTCCTCGCCAAGCGCCTGGGTAAGACTAAGATCATCGCCGAGACTGGTGCTGGCCAGCACGGCGTTGCTACCGCTACCATTTGTGCCAAGTTTGGCATGGAATGCACAGTATACATGGGTGCTGTAAGCTAAAAGCCTTCGTTCTGCTCCATTTTCTAGAGCTATTCGCTAACTCTCTCTTTAGGAGGACGTTCGTCGTCAGGCACTCAATGTATTCCGTATGAGGCTCCTCGGAGCCAAGGTCGTTTCTGTCACCGCAGGCAGTCAAACTCTGCGTGATGCTGTCAACGAGGCCCTCCGTGCTTGGGTTGTTGAGCTCGACACCACTCACTACATCATTGGCTCTGCAATTGGACCTCACCCTTTCCCCACAATCGTCCGTACTTTGCAGTCTGTTATTGGTGATGAAACCAAGCAGCAAATGATGGAGAAGCGCGGCAAGCTTCCGGATGCCGTTGTTGCCTGTGTCGGTGGCGGTTCTAATGCCGCCGGCATGTTCTACCCTTTCTCCAATGACCCTAGTGTCAAGATTCTAGGAGTCGAAGCCGGTGGTGAGGGTGTTGGTACGGGCAGACACGGTGCTCCTCTCAGCGCTGGTACCAAGGGTGTCTTGCACGGCGTCCGCACATACGTCGTGCAGGATGAACATGGTCAGATTTCTGAGACGCACTCCATCTCTGCTGGTTTGGACTACCCCGGCGTTGGCCCCGAGCTCAGCTCTTGGAAAGATAGTGGCCGTGCTGAGTTCATCGCTGCCGACGACGCCCAGGCCATGATCGGCTTCCGTCTGTGCAGTCAGCTGGAGGGTATTATCCCTGCGCTTGAGTCTGCGCACGGCATCTACGGCGGCATCGAGCTGGCCAAGAAGATGGAGAAGGGCCAGGACATTGTCATCTGTCTGAGCGGTCGTGGTGACAAAGACGTTCAGAGTGTTGCCGAGGAACTGCCTAAACTTGGCCCCAAGATAGGTTGGGATCTTCGTTTTGAGTAAGCAGATGCTCGACAAGAGCAAACTGCTTTTATTTTTCAAATTTAGCTGGCGCAAAGCACGGGGAGGGATCACATTTTCGCAGATTACATCATCTGCCATGAAAAAAAATGCACAGGCGTTTATAAAAGGTCAATAGATAGCAATAGAAAAGGCTCTCGGTGAGCCAATAAAAACTTAAGTTGTACATTGAGGTTTATATGGTGTTATAGAATACATGCGGGCGAGTGCTTCTTGCCACTGATTTTTGATGTCCGCCTTCATGGTCTTGTTCCCTTCTCTCCTCTTACAGTTGCGTCTGCTTCTGGTCGGCCCCGGAATCGGCTTGCGCAGCCCCCGCCGCATCCGCCTCGTCGAGCTGCTGCAGTAGACTCGCTTCCTCCTCATCCGAAAGCTCCTCTATGTCCTCCAAGCTCGCCAGATCTTCATTCCCCAGCACTAGGGCGCCGTGAAACGCGGCGCGCAGCTCCTCGAGCGTCTCCTTGCTGCGGACGCTCAGGGGTCCCGGTGTGGCAAAGTCGAGGGCGAACCGGATCAAGTCATCGCGGTCCTCAATCTCCTTGGGCTCCATGCCCAAAGCAATGCGCTCCTCGTTGAAGCGCTGCTGGATGGCCTGGCTCTGCATCAGCAGCCAGCGCATGTTCCAGCCGCCGGGGCCGAGCTCCTTGAGGCGCGCGGGCTTGCTCTTGAGGAGGTAGTTCTCAAGGCCGCCCTCGCGGCGGATCGTCTTGAGCACACGCAGCGTCAGGCGCGTCTTGATGCGCGCGCCGAGGGCGGGCACGTAAAAGGCCTTGACGTGCACGTTGGGCCGCCAGAACCGCTTCGTCTTGTTGCCCCGGCCCGCGACGATGTTGCCGTACCGAATTCGCGCGCTGCCGTAAAGGCCACGGTTCGACTGCTTGTATATGCGGCGCTCGCCGTAGGGATACGGCGGGATCAGCTCCTGGGGCAGGCGGTGTGCCTTGACCGTCTTCGTTTGCGGTGCGGGTGTCGTCGAGAAGACGCGACTAGAAGGTGCGGCGGCGACATATCTGAGGATGGGGCTCGTCGTCGGCCGGCTTGCGAGCGGGCACTGAGTCGCGAGCGAGAGGATTGACCTCTTCGCGGAGAGTCTGAAGGCCATGGTAGACCAAAACGGGGGGGGGGGGGGGGGG
>JAPFRW010000224.1:0-19078 GCA_030778065.1 Akanthomyces uredinophilus
CCCCCCCCCCCCCCCCCCAGAAAGCTGTAGTGGCTTATCGCCCCAAGGACCAAATCCACAGAGTCAATGTTGCTTTATCAATTCCGATCGTTATAATCTCATCGTAGACGAAAGGCTCGGTCGGGGAAATGAACAATTGGAGTCCACGCGACTGTTTCGGTTCGCTCGTCGACGACGCTCAGATCTTGCGAGGCAAGTGTCAGCCGATAATAATTTTGGCCTTCGGAAGCGCTAATGATCCGGCAGCGCTCATTTTCTCTTGGCCATCGCCCCTGGCAGGTTGTGGACACGCATGACACGCTACCTACGTGCCTACCTACGGAGGCGGCCAGGCACATGCACCAGTGGCAGGAGCACCAGATCTCCGCTCAGCAGCTCCGCTGGCCCAGGGAGCTGGCTGGGGACTAAAAGTAGGTAGTTTTATTAATGAAGCACGGAGGGGCAGCCGGCACTGCCCGTTAAACATGCATCATTGTCACATCTCGCAAGGCCGAGGAGGGCTGTAATTCAGCTTGGCAAGGGCTCCTACGGGGATCAATTCTCTTTCTGTTCAGCGCCGTTTCTTTTCTTTTCTGTTTAAATATTTTCCTTGCTACTTCTGCATTTGATACCCTTTGTCAATACTTCATTTACACAACCATGCTTCCACCAGTGGACGATCATGTTCTCGAGAACAATCCCGATTTCGCGAGGCTGTACAAGATTCTCACAACATCTGTTTTGAACCCGGATGGCACACCAAGACGAACCAAAGAATCAAAAGAGAATGAGGCTATCAAACAGGTACAATTACACTGCAGCGCCCCAGCCTAAAACCATCTCCCATGCTCGCTCCGCTCACCACTGTTTTTTCCGATAGCAGGCGAACCAGCATCGCTTGAAAGCCGCAAGGCAGCATCTCCTGGAACGAGCAATTGCCACGGTCTCTCCGGCCGAGCAGACTCGACAATCCCCAGGATCACGCGCTCCGAGCGGCTCCTACACCTTCCGCGACTCGGCACATGCCGAGCAGTCCGAATCCCTTCTCGACCTTCTCCTCATTCTCCCGCCGCTCCTCGATAGCAAGTCTTCGATTTCGCCCGACTCCGCCGCCCTTCTTCTTAGCAGCAAACCCTTATCCGACCTTACCACACTGGCTCCCGCGCTCGCGGGACTCGTTTCCGCGAATCTGCACGCCTCGGCGCTCGACCTGACGCGGCTCTCGCAGCCGTCCAGCAACCCGGCCTCCGTGCAGCGCCACATCCCCGCGCTCGAAAACGACTATGCCTCGCTGCGGGACCAGCTTGGCGCCTCTCGCGCGAAGCTCTTGACCAGTCGTCTGCGCGCCGTCTCCGCGCTGACGCAGCTGCTGCACATGTACGCCGAGATCCTCGCGCGGCTCGTACGATGCCTCGAGGCCAAGCATGGTCCCATCGCACAGTCTCTTGAGCTGCGTGCCGCGGAAGTAACGCTGTTGGCGCAGAAGACCGAGTCTGAGGCCGCGCAGACGCTCGTCGGATTACAAGTCGAGGTCTACTCTCCCGAGGTTGTGTCGGCGCTGCGCACATACGGCGCACACTTGCGGGATGCCAAGATGCGCGCCGCGGAGCGGGTGCGCAATATGCAGCGCGAGCTAAAGGAATACGGGGTCGATGCGGATGACGGCGGAGGCAGCGCAAAGGAGAAGATGATGCGAGAAATGGCAAAGGCGCACGAGGAAATCGGGCGGCAAGTGGACGAGGTGACGCTCGACTTAGAGCGCCTTCACATGCGGCAGTAAACATCTACGAGCTGAAACATACACCGATTCACGCACTGTTTGATCATGTACCAAAGCAAGTGGTTATTTGTTTGGTCTAAATATCTAGAGTACAAGTACATTTGCTACCATAAGCGTAAAACCCAAAGACAGGCCTTGGTAAAAAGAGGCGCATGAAGTGTAGACCTACGCATACATTCTCTTTTCTTCTCATCTTTTCTCACATTTCTGAAAGCTACAGCCCAGTCATTAAGCATCAACGCAACCCGCCACCCTGTCTGTTGCCAAGTTGACTTAACCCTTGACCTTGAAAATGGCTTCCGCAAGACGGCCGACGTTCTCGCTGGTGATGCCAGCGACGGAGATGCGGCCATCCTTGGTGGCGTAGACGGAGAACTCCGTGGCAAGCTTGGTCATCTCATCGGCGGTGAGGCCGGTGTAGGCGAACATGCCGATCTGCGAGGTGATGTGGGACCAATCGTGCTTGGAGCCAAGCTTCTCGAGGTTCTCCTTCAGGAGAGCGCGCATTGTGATGATGCGGTCGGCCATGCTCTTGAGCTCGGCGAGCCACTGCTCGCGCAGCTTGGGGTCGGCGAGAATGGTGGAGGCGATGCGGGCACCATGAATGGGAGGGTTAGAGTAGATGGGGCGGATGATGATCTTGAGCTGGGAGTCGACGCGCTTCTTCTCGGCGGCATCCTCGCAGACAATGGAGAATGCACCAACGCGTTCACCATAGAGACCCTGGGGTATACCGTTAGTGAATTAAACAAGGTTCGGCAGCCACTCAATCACTCACCATGTTCTTGGCGAAAGACTGGCACAGAGCAATGTTGTGCCCCTGCTCTACAAAGTGGCGGACGGCAAAGGCGTCCTGGTCAATGTTGCCACTGGCGAATCCCTGGTAGGCCATGTCGAAGAAGGCAAAGTGGCCCTGCTCCTTGGTGATCTGGGAGAGTTGCTTCCACTGCTCCTGCGTAGGGTCGACACCGGTGGGGTTGTGAGCGCAGGCGTGGAAAAGGAAGACGCTGCCCTTGGGGGCGGCCTTGATATCAGCGACCATGCCCTCAAAGTCGAGGCCAATGGTGTCCTTGTTGTAGTAGCGGTACTGCTCGACCTTGAGGCCAGCGTCGGTGAAGACGGCCTTGTGGTTGGCCCAGGACGGGGTGGGGATGTAAATCTTCTTCTCGCCGGGGTAGAAGCGGGCGAGGAAGTCGGCGCCAATGCGCAGGGCGCCAGTGCCGGAGATGGACTGGGTGATGGCCAGGCGGTCGAGGGCGGACGAGTTCTCGCCATAGGCGAGCTTGGCAGCCAACGGGGGGAGCTCGGGAACACCGGTGATGCCGGCATACTCCTTGTTCAACTTCTCATCAATAACCTTTTGCTCGGCTTCGCGGACGGATGGCAGGACATAGGGCTTTCCCTTGTCATCACGGTAAGCGCCAACACCTGTGACAGCGTTAGCTTGTTATGGCTGTGTTTTCGGGGAGAGGCAAACGGACCGAGGTTGATCTTCTTGTCGAAGCTGTCGGCCTTGAAAGCCTCAGTGATGCCTGCGAAACATGCGTGTTAACGATCATGATATAATTGAGTCGCGCACTAGAGGTGACATACCGAGAATTGCCTGAATGCGCAAGCAAATGGCACATGGTTAGCACATGACAAACAAACACACGCGGCCGATCAGCCGAGCTTGAAGTTGTCGCCGAGCGGCGCGAACACGAATGAAACTCACATCCTACGAGAAAGGACAATTATTAGCTTCAATATGGTCGCAAAGCGTTAATCTCCATCAATTCACTCACAGGAGGGCCCTGAGGAACATTGGCCCAGGTAGAGGCGGCGGCGCGGCCAGCGGCGACAGCCAGGGTCGTGCGCTGAGTAGCCTGACGGCTGGCGATGCGGAGAGTTGACAGCATGGCGAAATATCGAGAGTGCAGCTGCAAAAAACGTGATGCAGAGGAAAGAGTGTAGAGGCAGAGGAAGAAAAGGACCAATGTCGGCTTATGCTCCAAGAGATGGGGGTTCTTGGGGCGAGTGGACAAGCTTCTCGTAAGTTTGGGGGAAAAAGGTAGGCCGGCGCCGATGGAGACAGTCAGATGCCAGCAGGGCAGAAAGGCAAGGGCTCATGCGAAAAAAAAGGGCTCCAGCCAGGCATGCAGCGAGCCAAATATCGGGGGTGGGTCGGACATGCTCGGGATGAGTTCACTGACGGTGATGGCGTGAGCTGTTTTACCGTCTGTGCAAGGCCCCTTGTCTACCTAGGTATCTAACTAGGTGCTAGGTAGGTAGGTAGCTTGCGGACCGAATAACACGCCGCTACTCTAACCAGCTAACAAGTATGTATTCAACTTCGTGTCAAAGTACTGCATTCACATTGTTTTACTCCAATTGAGCGAATGTGCCGCTATTCCTGCGCGGTTGAAGCTCCTTGGTATCTGTACTGCCTGTCTCTCCGTGAAGACGACAACCCGTTTGTCCTAGGGTCTCCTTAGCTCCAACTGGCTGACGGCAGGCGCCGCTTTTTCTTACCTGCAGCCAAGGGCAGATATTACGACACAAGCAGCGGCGCTGGCTTATGCGATATGGACCACCCTTGTCTTGATCTGGTCTCGCGGATGCTTATTCTTATGCTACTCGTGTTTTGTTTCATTGCGCAACGTCTGCAGCTTTGCGCGGGACAAAATAGCGCAGAGAACCCAAGTATGGTAAATGGACTCCTTTTGCCAACGGCGGGCCAACCGTCACAAGTATTAGGTAGGTACCTAGCCCCTGACCGACTACCCACAGCGCCCTCTGGTGCGCGCCTGGTCTCGCCGTTCCAGTGGGTCGTCGGAGAGCTCACGGCGATGCTCGGAGCCCGCGGCATGTGCGCAGCTTTTACTTCACGTCGACGCCACCATCACCATCGGGAACCAAAAACTAGTTAACTACCTGAACGGTAGTAGCTTGGGTACTGCAATTCAGCATTCACAACATAAAGAAAAATGGAGTCATGTCCAGTTCATCATATTTACATGCTATGCGCTATCATAAAACAATCGTTCAGTTGGTACAATCCGTTATCCGCCCATTCTCCAAGTAAAATATTCCAACAAACCGCACTCAGACAAACTGTCCCTTTGCACGATCCACCTCGTCATACGCATTCATTACGTCTTGCTGGACGTTCTCGTGGAATACATCGACCTCAGTCGATGCAAACTTGCGTGCGCTGATGCGCTTCTCGAATAGCACGTCAAGCTCGGCAAAGGTGCGGCCGCGCGGCTCCGGCAAGCGGAAATAAACGTAGACAATGCACAAGAAGCAGACGCCGCCCCAGAAGAAGCCAGCATAGTTTTTCCAGTTCCATGCTGTCGGATTGAGCATATATGGCGTAATGACATTGTTGATAATGGCAACGATATTGCTACAGCCTCGGTTAGTGCAACGGTCTTTTGAATACCGGGAAAGGGTGTCTTGACTTACTATAGATTTCGGCCCAGAACGACAGTCTTGATCTGAAGGCGACGCGAAGACAGTTCGCCCACCAATGAGTAGCACACGGTACCGACTGTGAGTTGGTAGAAGAGCGCCCAAACAACCATGACTGCGCCAGTGGCGAGCGCACCCTGGCTGCGGTGCTCCTCAGGCACGAGCCCGAGGAAGCCAAGGACGAAAAGCATGCTGCACAGACCGCAAAGACCGTACAAATATAGCGAACGGCGGCCAATGCCCATCGTCATCAGGCCCCAGGCACCAAAAACGCCAACCATGTTGATGGCATACTGGCCCAGGGCAAACGAATACGAATCATGATCTGACAAGCCCGCCTGCTTCAAAAAGTAGGTCGAATAGTTGGAGAAGGAGTTGCCGCTCAAATTTTGAATGGCCCAGACCATGCAGACAATCTCGGTGCGGCGAAGATCGACTCCCTTGAAGCAATCCCAGTACGATGCGCCAGCTGTCATCTTCTCTTCCAACGCGGTGGTGTGCACCATCATGGAGATTGTTTCGTCGGCGTCGAATTCGGTCTCATCATTCTTGGTTGTGAGTCGCAAAAGCGAGCGCTTCGCCTCTTCCATCTTACCGCGACGAACAAGCCACCAAGGTGACTCGGGCGCAAAATAGATGCCAATGATGAGTGGCAGCGGCCACATCCACTGCAAGCCGTAGGGAATGCGGTACGCCCATTCATCCTCGCGCTTGAGCATCGAAAAGATGACTCCGATACCGATTTCCTGGCCGAGGCCCCAGCAAAAGTTCACGTAGGTGGTGAGGTAGCCGCGGAGCGCCACGGGACAGACTTCGGAGGCGTAGGTAATGGTCAGGGTCTGGAAGATACCCCAGGGGATACCGCAGAGAATTTCGGCAACGAGGAGCATTTGAACGTTTTGCGCGGTGAAGAAGATTGTGGTAAAAGCGGCAACGAGGGCGAGACAACCCATGACGGTCCAGCGATAACCGAAGCGCTCCGAGACGAAGCCATTGATGAAGAGGCCGATGATTTCTCCGACTTGGGCACCCTATTGCATCCGCGAGTCAGATTTTGCGGACAAGTACAAGCCGAATCAGCTGCTCGAATGGGTGACTTACATTGCTCAGGCCAGCTTGCCAGCGCGCCGGAACTTCGTATGTGCCCTTGACTGGGTCGAGCTCACCATACTTTCTGTTGAACTGAGGGAAAGCATCTAAAAGAAGCGTGGTTAGAGCACAGGAACCCGACAGTTTCGATTTAAATAATTGACTCACAAAAGTTGTTGACCAGAGTAATGTCGTATCCTTCCATAACGATGCAGGTCGAAATAAGCACGCTCCAGGCGATAGCCTTGGGGTAGAGGCGCAAGCCCTGCATGAGGGTCATGTTGCGTTCCTTTTCGGCAGCCGCACGGGCGCCGTTTATGATGCGGCTGTTCACATTGTTGGCCTCCTTGTTCATGGTCACGTCGTGGACGGGCTCCGCCGCAACGTCTTCAACAGGATGCACGTCGACGTCCTTTTCAGAACTCATGGCGAGTATGGGAGCCTCAGCTTGTTATGTGCAGCCAACAGGTAGTAGTCGTGGTTCAGCCTTTATTAGGCTGCAGAATGCCCTCAAGAATAGATGAACGGAATCTTGGAAAGAGAGAAGAGAAGAAAGAGTAGGGCAAGTCGATAAGCCTTGATGCCAAAAGGTTGCGAGCCAACGGAGGTCCCACAGGCGGGCTTCTTATACCCAGGTCCCCTTTGGCGAGGACAGTAGAGGGAGAGAGAGAGAGAGAGAGAGGCTGAAGCGGGGAAGAAGCGCACAGCAGGCAGACCGAAGACGAGACGCGAGAATGTATCGCTTTCTCCGCTATGCACGCTCGGCGGCTTTGGTTCAGGAGGAGGAAAGGAAGATCGCCAATGGCACAAGAGGAAATTTCAGCCGTTCTCGACCCTATACTTTTGAAAGCGGCGACTAGCGGCTGGACAGGGGGGGGCCAAAGTCATTAACGATGTGGGGGAGACGTGCCCTCCACTAACTAGCAGGTCGTTGGGCAGGCTGGTGTATAGCGTTTTGTGGTTTTGGCAACGAAGCATGCGAGTAAAGAGTCCAGTCCTTCTTGTACGAGTCGCATTGCATTTATCAAAGAGGCGAGAACTGGTTGAAGCACTTGATGTCTTTTTATTATGGTAAGAATCCATCATGAATAATAGATCGCGGTGCCTTTTGCCTGCGGTTCCCCCCAAAAAACCATCCTCAAAGTGGCGGGCGCCACCATGCACAAGCCCGCCTCCGCGCAGGCAAGGCTTGTAATCTCGCCTGTGCGTCCACGGCGCACACACAAGCTTCAGCGTACACTATTCCTACTTTCAATTGCCGGCGGCTTCCCGCATGTGCCATGGAAAAAGACGACTGTATCAAAAAGAAAATGGCGGATGCGACTTTTTGGCTTGGCCCGGTTCTTGGCTTCACGCGAATGTGGACGATTTCATTTAGAAAAATTGACGCACAACTCTATGTCTACCTACCCAGTAGCAGTAGGTACGTGCGTACCTAGGTACCTAGGTAGGTAGCGAGGCGTCGAAACCTGACCTTCCAGTGTAAAAATGCCAGGCCCGGCCGGGCACGCAGAAGGCCTCCTCTGTAAATTCTAGTGGTGCTGTACCTCGGGCGGACATTTTTTTCACTGCCCAGGGCATGCCCTCGCGGCGGCCGGAGCAGCCTAGACAGGCAGACCCGGAGAAGGGGGGGGCGCAGTGTAGAGAGCCAGACGACGAGAAGCACATCGTCGTCGTCGCCTACCCCAGGATCTCACCCGCAAAAAAAGTCCAGACAGTTGAATCGCTCCAGTCCAGATTTAGCTGCCGTCCGGGGTAAATTCCAGCTAGAAACGGCATGCACGCCGTCAGGGTTGCTTCCCGTTTTCTGCGTGATTGTGAGGAAACGGCTTTTTTTTTTCCTTCACTGCAGGGTGGGGAAAGGAAACTCTCCAAAATTCCCTCTTGTGGTGGCTTCACGCCGGCGCTAGCCTTGATTCGCGATCGAAGCGGACCCCCTTCGCCGAGACCTGCCTGTTTAAAGCACAGTTGCGGCTGAAAGGCTGGGCGGCAAGGCAGCCCTCGCCGAGATCTGGGGCTCAGACAATGCGCCTCGATCCACCTTGTGTTTCTAGAAGTGGAAGTCTTGCGGCTACGCTTCCGTATTGTGGCTTTTTTATTTGTTTGATGCCATCGTCGTGGCTCCCCCGTGCTCCATTCACCTGTTGGCTTGATTCAATGTTGCTAATGTAATCGCGCTCATTGGGACGAGGATTCAATAGCCGGGACCACATGGATCATGCTGTGCCGGCTTGGCCTTGAATTCCCCCCATGCTGTTTACGTCACTGTGCAAAGCGGCATTTGGCCTGAAGTCTTGGCATCTTCGCCGATTGCTTGTGAGCATCTGTCACGGCGGAGCAGCGTACGAGGGTAAAATGCCGAGCGCTCTAGTATACACAGACTACGGATACTATTGTCGTACTCTTGGACAATGATGCCCTCCGTCTACTTCTTCCAAAAGTCTCTCCACCACTCCTTCAGCCCAAACGCCTTCTCGTTTCCCTCCACGTGAATCTTTGCATCATCCTTGCCCACGAAATCCGCCATGACATTGCCTCCACTGGCGGCCTGGCCACCGCTTCCAAGTCGCGATGGCGGCGCCCTCGTCGCCCGGTTCTTGATCTCGTTGGCCAGCAGCGGCGCCACCGTCGAGAAGCACACGGCCAGCTCCCTTGCCAGGGAGAAGTACGGCTTCTTGGCCAGATCCGGGGCCATCAGGTTGTAGCTACGCGTAAGGCTGTTGAGGCGGTCAACCGCCAGCGTCATGTACTTGTGCTCTGCCTTTTCCCAGTCGGCGTCTCGAAAGGGTCGCGGAAGCTGCGCAGGTTCCGGCGTCGGCGCCCGTCCAGCAGCGGCAATCTCCCTGTCCAGCGCTTTCGTGGCCACCTCCTCGAGGTCTTCGACTTGCTCTAGTTGTTTTGACATGACCGGGTCGTCCGTTACTGCAGAAGGCACGGCGATCTGGTCAGACACACGCTGGCGCGGGTTGTGCACCCTCTCCGCCGCCGCGTACAACTCCGCCCGCTGCATCTGTTCCAGCATCGACCCGCCCTTTGCCGAAATCATCCTCGCGGCGTGCCGCTTCCAGTCGCTTCGCAGCCGTGCACGAAAAGTGTTGGCCTCTCGCACCAGTTCTTGCTGCTTCTCGATCCACGGAGGGACCAGGTCCTGACGCTGAATCAGTCGATTCATGAGATATTCTGTTGTGTCGACAAAAGGATTCTTCACGCCCGAGTCACTCTCAACCCCTTTGCCTCGCGGGATATTTTGAAACTGGCCGCGAGCAATAGCATCCTCTATACGCTCATTGGCCATTGAAGCAATGGCCGAGATGGAAATTGGCCCAATCCGGCCCTCGGGCTGGAACCGTTCCCGAAATTGTTTCTTCATCTCTTCTTTTTCCTTGTCGCTAAGCCCCTGACTTTCCTTCATCCCCATCCCCGAGTATGCGGATGCTCTATCCCGTGCCGAAGCTGCTCTCTGACCAGGACTAAGCACTGTTTTACGCTTCAGCCGTGTATCTATGGCATTTCCTCGCATGTCCGGTTTGAGTGGTTTTTTTGCGTCGTCCAGCATCCGCAGCACTGCGTCCTCGGTCCGCTCCTCCCCTGTCCACGCTTGATGTGCGCCAAAAGAGGTGCCAGGCGATTTTTCACCCTTTGAAGTGATACCAGCCTCCGCCAACGCGCCGGCAAAATCGGTCTGGAAGTTCGCTTCAGCTACTTTACTCATGAGCTTCTCTTTGAGTTCTTCTGAGAACCCTGCGTCTTCCACTGCCCGTCGTCCTGCCCTACCGCCAGTGAAAAGTGCTTCCTCCGTGGCCTCTTGCAGGCGACGAGCCAGTGGGCCCAGCTCCGCTGTTTCGTTGGCTTTCATCTCATTTTTATCTTCGTCACTGCTTTTAGTGGCCTTCGGTTGAGCTGCTGAGCTGCCAGTGGGCGTATCGTCACCGCGCTGGGAAGAGAATGAGACGGCACGCAAGATCCCGACGCCAGTTGGTGGCTGGCACTTGCGACAAACTCGCTGCGCATTGCGTCCCATTGCGAGTCTCATCGTTTCTCGGCCAATTATTCTTTCCAGCAAGCCGAGCGTGTGTGATCGTTCACAGTATACATCATAGATCGTCAGATAACTTTGTTGGAGCGTAATTAGCATGTGCATGGGTTGTCGCCACTGAACACCACCCTTAGTCAGCTTCATCATGAAGCCGACACAGCAGCTACGACACATTGGCAGCACGTCATTCCCGAGGCAGGATTTACATGATTCCCAGGTTTGTGCATAACTCGCGGGTTCAATGAATTTCATCAGCAATATTAAATCTCATTATGCGATATTTCTTTATTTTACAGAGCTACAGCCCTTGTTAGTAACACCAAACTCCAAGGCCTGCCAATGGTATCATATGCGCACAACTATGAACAAATTCGCATCAAATGCCGTTTCGCTGCACCTGGCTACGAGCTTCTCTTCCCATAGGGTTCGAACGGGAAGAGGATAGAAACGACAGCCGTGACAATGAAAATTCCGGCACAAACATACAGAGGTGCTGAGGTGGATGTATCTGCCGCAGAGCCTATGACGGCGGAAATGATACCCATGATGCGATTGAGAGCGACGGCGACTCCATTACCAGTCCCACGATGCGCGCTGGGAAGAACCTCGGGAGTATAAGCATACAGCGTGCCGTAATAGATGTTGAGGACGCAGGCAATGATGCACGAGAATGCAAGATCCTGGACCGATGTTTTGACGGCAGTGTACGCAAAGAAAAAAGCCATCGTCAGCAGCGATCCAACAACCATGGTGTATCTGCGGCCAAAAATGCGTGTATTACACATGATGCCAGCAATAATGGGGCCAGGAATGCCGCAAACATTGGTGAGCGCATAATTGCGCCAGGTTTCAAATACGGACCGCTGAAATTCGCCGCTTCGGCTCTTGAGGTAGGTGCTTTGTACAAAGTCAGTATCTTTTGACGTTGGTTCTGGGGTCGCGAGCACTTACGGCAAGAAGACATAGAAGAGTGGGTATGCAAGACCAATCAACATCCAAGAGAGCCAGATCAGGCTTGTAGAAAGGCCAATCTTCTTTGTGCAAAACAGGCCACGGAAGTGAACCATGGTTTCGCCCAGAGAGAATCTACTCTTGCTGTGAGAGTTCCGAATGGAACCGCAAGCCTCAAGCCTCTGCAGCGTGAGCGAGCAAGGGCGGTTGTATTTTTTGGCCATTGCCTGTATGTTCTCGACCAAGAGAGCGTCCTCGCCGGCGCCGAGGAGATACTTGGGCGTCTCCTTGAGGCGGATGACAAAAATACGGAGGACGGACATGACGAAGACCAGCGCACCGCCCGTGAACATGGCATATCGCCAGCCCCAGTTGTCCGCCTTGTGGCAGGGGAATCCTTCCAAGCAATTCCACTTGTCTGGCACAAGGAACCCCCAGGCAATGAAGCCGCAGATGGCCTGTCCAAACCCCCACCAGGCAGCCATGAAGGTGACGAGCCACTGTTTGTTGCCGGGGAGGTATTCGAGGAAGACGGTGGTGTCCATGACCAGGTTGCCTCCGCCGCCAAAACCAAGAAGGGCAATGAAAAAGGCCAGGCTAGCCCAGCTGGGCATTGCACCAGCGACGATGCAGGCAACGGAGCAGATGAAAAGCGAAATATTGAAGGCATATTTGCGGCCGATGACATCAGCGCTAAATCCCCAGAAGATGGCGCCAGTAAACATGCCGGCGTAGACGGCAATGGTGAGGGCGTTTTTGTAGCCATGGGAGCCAAACTCCTTGTAGGCGGGGCCTGAAATGACAGACTGGAACAATAGGATCATGGAGTCGACACAGTAACCAAATCCGTTGAGGAAGAACAGCTTAAGGTGGTAGTTGGTCCATCCGATCTCGTCAATTGCCTATTACAAGGGTCAGACATTTTTTCTCTCTCTTCTCTCGCTTGGTGACATTGCAGGCTGCCTGTCTCGCGCGCCAGAGTGGAATATGACATCAGGGTCATACTGTCACGCGACAGGCAGTACTCGCGACTCACATTGTTGACAAGATGCATCTTCTTGTTCAGTGCCGGGTCCATGTCCTGCATACCAAGGATGTCCTCGCCGCTATGGATGGAGCCAATATCATCAAAGGCGTGGCCATCTTCACCACTGGCAATCTTCGTCTCCAGGCCCGCTGAATCGGTTTCTTCGTAGGGGGGAAGCTGCGCCATTCTGAAGTCCGGCGAACTAGCGGCTCGTGGTTTCGCAATCGCTGCAGTGTAGACTCAATGCCGTGGAATCTTCCGTCGGGGGTTTCACGCCTAGATTGTCGGATCCACGTGGGGGAGTTGAACGGTGCTAAGGAACGGTCAAGTCACCGAGACACTTGTTGCTGGTGCAAAAATGACAAGCCTGTTATCACAACAAAGGCGCGATTCGGAGCGAACTACGGGCGACTGACAGGAAGAAGCCTAGGCGGAGGGATTGAGTGTGAAAAATCGGCCAAGAGGTGCTCAAGATCCGACAATTTATCTTGAGACCAGCAGACGACACGTCTGCATCGGGGTCAGCGAGGCTCTTCGAGGGCAAATGATGTAAAGAGATAGGACAATGGCAGCCGACAAGCGACGAACGACGGCAGGAAACGGAAATATGATGCGAGACAAGACGATAACGAGGGCAAAAGCGGCGCGGCGGGGAACCCAGGTGTATTTCAAGGATTTGGGGACAAATGGGTTGACAGCCAAGACGATCGTGCCGTTCAGAGCTGCGTGCGGGCTGCGCCTAGAGGGCGCTAGTGAGCCGGAAACGAAGCTGGGCAGGAAAAGAGAGCACCGGCCAGGCCTGGCTCATCCAGCCAGCTGCATCGTTAGGTAATAAACAGTAGCCAAGTACCTAGTTGAGTACCTACCTACCTGGTCTAGGCACCTAGGTTGCTAGGTACCTAGGTAAGTAGTTGGCTAACTAGCTGCTGGTTTGGCGGGAGGCTAATAACTTGAACTTGCCAGCTTGATGTGCTGGCCCGTCGGCGAGCGCGCTGACCGGGCTAGCGTCCGGGCGGCGTGTGGTGGAGGTGGTGTTGGTGGTTATAATAAGTAGGTGCGTGCGTGCGTGCCAAGTTGCCAGCCACCCAGCCTGTCAGCGGCCAGCGTACCAAGGAGACTCACCCGGGCGCCTAAACCCCTCCCTGTGAGTGAACGTTACTAGGTGCGAGACGAAAGTTTTACACCCTACCACATCCTTATAAAGTACCTTTTTTAATACTAGGCGTTTTTAAGCTTTAACTTCCTCCTATATAAATTTATATAGGAGTCTCCTTTTTTCCTAGAATCCTTTAAGTATATAACTAGTTAAGTAGCTAGCTAACTAGTTAGCTAACTAGTTAACTAGCTAACTAGCTAATCTATAATATAATACCTTATAAAGGCTACTAAATAAGTCACCTAATAAGGGATTAAAGATATTATATCTATACTTTATACTTTAATAGAGGCTTTAAGCCTAGTAAAATAAAGGATATAATAGGGTATATAATTAATTAAATTAAATACTCTATATAAGCTTAAAGCTTTATACCTACCTCTTACTCTAATAGGCCTCTTATTATAACTAATAACTAGGTTAATTAGTTAATTATATATATAATAAGGAGTAAAGTAATAAAGTAAATAATATACCTTAAGCTTTCCTTTTAGCTCTTTAATAACTAATTTAGCCCCTAGGTTCTTAAGTAAATATTATAGTATTAGGGCTTCTAGTATTATATAGCTTACTAAAAGCCTCCTATTTTAGAGACTAATAGAGTTAAGAGGCTAGCTTTTACTAAAGAGTATAAAGACTAATTAATTAATTAATAGAGTTAAATCTTATAGACTAATAAGACCTAGGTAGCTAGTAGTAAATATTATTAGGTCCTTATAACTAGAAGAGTTAGTAAGGAATATAATCTAACCTATATCTAGGAGTAATTTTAATAGAAGAAAGGATAAATATTTTAAGGCTACTTTATTAGTTATAAGAAGGGTCTTAGCCTCTTCTAGGAGAAAGATTAGGGTAATATTAATACTTAATTATATATAAATTATATAGTTCCTCTTATTTATAGCTAATTATAGCTTTAATAAGGTAAGAGAAAATAGCTAGTCCTAATATAAGATAGTACCTCTACCTATATAGTAAAAGAGGTCTTTTAAAACCTCTCTAAAAGAGAGATTAAGTTACTACTATAACTACCTTTTAGCCTAGACCTTAACCTAATAGAGAGCTATTAGAATTAGATAAAAGATTAGATTAAAGATTATTAAGGCTTTAACTTAAATCCTTCTTATAATTAGCTCTAAATCTATATTAATAAGGCCTAAGAGGCTCTCCTAGAGGTCTTCTTAAAAGACCTATTAGCTATAATACTAGAGAGGATAGTAGCTATAATTAAGGCTAATAGGATATATATAAAGTTTTAATAGTTAATTTACCTACCTATTTAAGAATAGCCTTAATATAGTATATCCTAGGGTGTTAAACTTACCTATCACACTTAGTAGTTGGTTGGGTCCCCTGTATGGAGTACTGTTATAATATTACCTACCCCTAAAAACTTTTTGCCCGTGCCGTCTCTTTTTTGTAAAAGCTCTTCTTCGCGATCAATCGACCCTCTGAGGCTTGACACTTGTAGTTTTTAGTGGCTCGTCCCACGCTGACGACCCCCGTGCAGCCAGGCAGCTGTTGTGATAGGTCGCTCTCGCCCATCAATGGATGCTGGCGCCGTCACACTCACTTCTCCAAGACCTACTCCAGCGGAAATTTATTGGCCGCTGGTGGCGTTCAATGTCGTGGTCTGCGTGGAAAGACCTCCAGCGGAAGCTACTTTGAGCCCTGCGCAAATCCCCTCGCGGCCTCTCCCTCGTAGCGCAGAGGCCAGGTGTCCCAGGTATGCATGTGCTCTCTTTCGATATTGAACAGATAAGTACTTCATAGATGCGCTCCAATTATGGACTCCTTCATGCCCAACACAGACATGCATGCACATCAGCGGAATAGGTTTCGTTCCGCCCGTCGTACTTTCTGCGGCGCCCACACCCGCCTCAGCTGCACCATCAAAACCAATCGCCCACGTTCTCATTGGATACCAAGCCACTGCTTGAGCCGCAACCACTCTACCCAGATTTGTTCAAACCTGACTTTACAGAAAATACTGCCAAAGAAAAGCTGTTGCCCACGTGTTTGCCTACTTGCCACAAGGCTCAGTGTCAGATTCGGCCACTGCGGCACTCTCAATCATGGCGCCGGCTCGGGCCAGCCGCTCCCCGCGGACAAAGCGAGACGAAAAACAAGCACGCGGGGTGCCCGTGATCTGCCCGTTTTGTTTCTGCTGCTGGTAACTTACTCTTATTAGCTGGTAACTACTCCGTACAATGGGTGTGGACTGGCAGACTGGCCATACATCCGCCAATCACCATCACTCGCAAAACAACTGCTCTCCTTATTAGCTAGCGCTGCGACGTCAGTGGCTGGCTCCTAGCAGCGGCTTGTCGCCCGCAGCGATGGACAAACCTTACATGAGCTACCAAGACTACGGGTCGCTGAACGGTCCACAACCAGCCCGCCGTGCAGCGCAACCAGAGCCTTCGTATCTACTGCTCTATGCAGATGTTGTCTTGATAAGGCGCCAACGCAGCGTCGAACTGTATAGTCGAGCGGCATCAGCAAGATAAAATTGCAGTGCAAGTCAAACTTTTTCTCTCTCTTTAGTACCGTCTCAAGAGGCACACGCAGGGCGAAAGATACCTCCAAATAGTATTAGAGTCCCCAGAGCGTCTTCGTCGCAAGATGTCGCGAGCAAATAAGCCAGCCAGGCTAACTACTTAGCGGTTACCAGGCGACGGCGTTATTGTCCACCACCATGGTCACTCCATTCTCAATTACCCTACACCTCGTCGGAACAATTCTGATCGGGGCCAGTGCAACACTCACCGTGCGCAAAACCGGATAAATTAAATTACTTTTCGGTTGCTATAGATGGGTAGCGCAATTATTACGGAACTTTAGCCAGCTTACTCAATAAAACCTGATTCTGAGACGACGAGGTCCAACCCAAACGTCAAACATTCATGTCAGTCGTCAAATATTGTAGCACTCGTAAAGCAACAAAAGCTAAAACTTCCGAGTTTCCGATTTGTTATCCTGCAAAGTATGGAAAGTTTATAATCCAACTATTCCAAGCCTCAAAGCTTCATTGCATGTACCAGCTTTCGAACCAACACTAATCTCGGTAGCACCGAAACTCATTTTTTCACGCAAGTACTTCTCACCGGTTAGTCACAACAACTTCGCATACTGCGTGGTAGTCAATACCGGCAGATTTCACTTACCCGAGAATACCCCCAGCGATTGGTTTCGCGGCATCCCTAACACATTTTCCGCCCCCTCCCTGTATTTCATATCAGTAAGCCTTTCTTGATGCTGCGAGCTCCTTCCTGTGCCATTTTGGAGTGGGATCTATATGGAAACCCCGCCTCCCTCTTGCCCCATTGTTCACAAATTGCTGTTAGCTTAACTTACAAAAAACACACAATCCAAATCATCAAAACAGATGGCAGCAGTGCTGGACGCCTGAGGTGCGGGCACGGCCATTGCTGACGAAGCGAAAAACGCTATAACTGCATAGGTAATGTGCATAGTGAAGATAAGCAAAAATCGAGCCGCTCAGGTCTGGTATGGATGTGTATTCAAGTGATGATGCTGGGCTAGCGATGTGAGCTTTAAATAGTTGTGCGGCTATCATACAAGATAGAACTACCGCTCAAAACTACTTTGATACCGAGGCTGGAGCAGTTGCCAGGCCGCGAGCCCCTCAGATATATTAGTCGTCGGCGCATTGGCTTGGACACCAACTGCGCATAGTAGCATCGCAAAATGTCACATCCGAACCATGACCAGAAGGAAAAAGGGTTGGCAGGTGTGTAACAATTGTTTCCGTGCAATTTAATATAAGCATCTTGCGGGGTCCTTCATTTCTATCATGGTGTCAAAGGCGGGGTGCGTCGCATGGAGTACATATGTTTGTACACAGCTCCCCTTCCTGGACATATGCGCCTGCGAGATTACGTTCGCCGACGCAAATGAACCGAAACAAGCCACCTTCCCCGACCCCGAATAAGATGATTTGCGATCAAACATTCTAGAACATGCCTGCTCGCTTCCGCATTTGGCCCCCGCACAAATCTACGTGGTTGCCACTGCTGAGATGGGCCTGATACGCATAATTCAGGCAGCTATCATGTCTATTTTCGATTCTCAGCTTACACCGCCCCCCTCAGACATACCCTGTTAGCTCACCGGTACGTGTACCAGCTGCCCAGCCACCTTAACTTCTGTGCCATCTTTTCAATCTTTTCCAGCGCGCTGTTCACACGTCCATCCGGGTCATCCAGCTTGTGGCCCTCAAATTCCACAAATATGATGTACTGAAAAGGTCCCAGCAGACTTGGCCGGCTATTGATGCTGGTCAGGTCGAGCTGAAACTCCCGGAAGCAGCCGAGAATGTCTGCAAGCGCACCAGGGCACTTGTGTGGCACAGTAAATGTCACGAGCGACTTGGTACCGGTCCGCTGCGCCGGATCCTGCTTGAGCGGGTAGTTGACGGGCAGCGCGGGCTGCGTGCCGATGATGAGGAAACGTGTTGTGTTGTCGTCGCGGTCCTCGATGGACGCGGCCAGCGTCTCAAGCTTGTACAGCTCGCCGGCGAGCCTGCTGGAGATTGCAGCCGATGCACCGCTCGTGTCCGCCGCCACGAGCTCCGCGGCTTTACTAGTCGAGCTGACGTCAAACTTCTCCGCGTTCTTGAGATACGTCGAGATAAACTTGGTACATTGACCGAAAGCTTGCGGATGTGAGTACAGCTTCTTGACATGGTCAAGATTTTCCAATGGCTTGCTCTTGGGCTTCGAGGGCTTGGGATCTGCTGCCGTCGGCGTGGAAGTGCCACTTGCGCTGTGGCCAGAAGGCGCCATCGCATTGGCGTTTTTGTGACCAAGCAATTGGTGGTGAACGTCGACATAAATCTCGCCATTGACATATAAGTCCTTGTAGCGCCCATCTCTGTCGGCAAGGTCGTCTAACGTAAAAACGACAGACCCATTGGTTGAGTTTTCAATGGGAACAACGCCGAGGACGGCGTGCTTGTCTTGAGTCGCATCGCAAACATCTAGCCGCAGTCGTTAGGTAGGTCATGCTTTTCTATCGCAACTATGTCGCAGCACCGCATTACACTTCTCACTTACCATCAATCGTGGTGACGGGCTTCAGGTACCATACGTCTTCTGAAAAGGCTTGCAGCGCTGCCTGTGTGGCATTAGTACCCCGCACGTCAAATTTTATGGCGTTCGTGAAAGCCATACCTGCTGAGAATATGAGGCAATAGGCCCCAAATAAGCCGCTATAGGCTTGCTGTCCGAGCTTGACATTTGTGGCAGATTCTTCTGCAGTGGAAAGCCTGACGACTCCAAGATAGCCGCCGTGTGGTGGTGGTGGTTGTCAGTTCCCGCAGCCCCTCCCTCTTCGATGCTCATCCACTTGACGCCCTTCTGACTTCCAACAGGCCGCGAGCAAACATTTACCTGTCAACACGCACGCAGTTTACGCAGGGGAGCGGTACAGAGAGCCCGCAGAGCCAAGCAAAATAGGACACATACTGCAATAGAGAAGCACTCCTTTAGCAGCGAAGACTTTTTCTTTTGTAACAAAAAATAACATTATGCCGACTTGTTTATTGATGATACAAAAAGATGAGGTCACGGTGGGGATCGAACC